>JAAALK010000082.1:24794988-24837254 GCA_019279435.1 Zizania palustris | reverse complement strand
CAACTAGAAGGTTGATTTTACTGAAACTTTTGCAACCTGTTGCTCGCCTTGAGGCCATTAGGATTTGCTTGCCTTTGCGACATCCCGGGATTCAAACTCTATCAAATGGATGTCAAAAGTGCTTTTCTTAATGGTTTCATAGGTGAAGATGTTTATGTAAAACAACCCCCTGGTTTTGAAAACCCAAGTACCCACATAAAGTCCTTAAACTTCATAAGGCTCTTTATGGACTCAGCAGGCCCCTCGGGCGTGGTATGATAGACTTAAGTCTTTTCTGCTTGAGCGAGGGTATTTGATGGGCTCTGTTGATAAAAACTTTGTTTACTCTCAAGCATGGCAAAGATTTCCTCCTAGTTCAGATTTATGTGGATGATATCATCTTTGGTGGCTCTTCTCATGCTTTGGTTGCCGAGTTTGCTGATACCATGAGCAGGGAATTTGAAATGTCGATGATGGTGAACTCACCTTCTTCCTTGGTTTGCAAATCAAGCAAAGCAAACAAGGTACTTTTGTCCACCAGACAAAGTACACCAAGGACCTGCTCAAGAAGTTCGACATGTCCGATGCGAAGCCCCTCGCCACTCCAATGGCTACATCTGTAGCATTGGAGCCTGACAAAGATGGAGAAGCCGTAGATCAGAAGGGTTCCGGAGCATGATCGGCTCCCTCCTCTACTTGACTGCAACGAGGCCGGACATACACTTCGCTGTGTGTCTGTGCGCTCATTTTCAGGCTTCACCACGAGCTTCGCACCGACAAGCGGTTAGCGCATTCTAAGGTATCTCAAACACACCCTTGAATTTGGCATATGGTATTCAGCATCTTCATCTTTATGTCTTCGAGTTATTCTGATGCGGACTTTGCTGGGTGTAGAATTGATAGGAAGAGTACCTCTGGTACTTGTCATTTTCTGGGTACTTCACTGGTTTGCTGGTCTTCCCGCAAACAGTCTAGTGTTGCACAATCAACGGCTGAGGCCGAATATGTTGCTGCAGCTAGCTGTTGTTCTCAGATTTTGTGGATGGTTTCCACTTTGCGGGATTTCGGTTAGATTATAAGAGTGTTCCACTTTTCTGTGATAACACTAGTGCTATTTGTATTGCAAACAACCCGGTTCAGCACTCCAGAACCAAACACATTGATGTACGGTATCACTTTCTCAGAGATCACAATGAGAAGGGTGATATTGAACTTCAATATGTTGATACCCAACACCAGCTTGCCGACATTTTTACAAAACCCCTCGATGCTTCTCGATTTGCTTACTTGCGTGGGGAACTTGGCATTTGTCACCCTTACGGCATTTTGTGAGGGGGAGCTGTTTTAGATGGATGTGCTTTTGCTAATTGTGCTGAAATTGCATTTATATATTTTGCACTTATATGCCTGCTTATAATTCATGAAATCATGTTAGCTCAGCTCTTTTTAATTCATCTGGAACATTCATGTGCATGGTGATTTCTTTTCAAAATTAAATCATGCTCACTGCTTAGTCTTGAATCTAGCATGTTTCGGCATGACTGCTTTAGCTATCTTTTATCTGCTTGACAGCAAGACACTGTCCATTGGATGCTAAAAATTGCAACTTGAAAACTGTTCTATATTTTCATGGATATTCATAAAGTGCCAAACATTGGTTCACTTAGTTAAAATCAACAATTCCATGATTTGCATGCTTTTAAGAGAAAAGATCCAGGTGGGTTTGTTTGTCGCACTACTCTATTCTAGACTGCTTACCATTGCACATCGATCTGAACTGGAATAGTGTAGTGTATACCAAAATCTTTGCCTTAAGCTTCTTATGGCTTTCATGCCTAGGCTTGGCCGATTGGAAAGAATAAGGTGGACAAACAAATAACCCCTGGCACTAAGAAAAGAACAACAAAATTCATTGTCCATCAAGTTTGCTTTTCAAGCTCCTTTTGAACTGGACTTGTCTGTCTAGAGTAGAGATTGACTAGCTTTGCGCAGTCCTTGCTCTTACTTGTCTAGTTTCCTTAGCTAAGTGGTGATGCTTTTATTCCAAAAATGATAAATTCCCATGCTTCATCATGTTTTAGAGAATATTAATTTGAGCTGAGCACATGGTCATTGGTATTAATATTGGCATATTTTTGCTTCATATGTCTTTGCATTTCTGCTCATTTCAAAGCTTTGCATCTTTTACATGCTCCTTGATGCTTGCATTGACAAAGGGGGAGAGATTTGCTTCGTTCTCTGCCGCAAGGGGGTATAATTTCAAAGAGGGAGAAAATTTGACATAAAGGGGGAGAAGATTTTTTTTTGCCAAAGGGAAAAATTTAACTCAGGGGGAGTTGTCATTGCCGAAGGGGCTTTTTACTCTTTTGAGAAAGGGGGAGGAAAATTCTTTTATCAAGTGACATGATTTGGCTCTTTTCTGAGTTTTTATGGTCACTTGTGTGCTGAAAGGTTTTAAATTTTCTTAAACTTCGATTTGGTTGTCAATGCACTCATCAAGGGGGAGATTGAGAAACCAAAGGTTGGTTTCGGTGTTTTGTGATGAGTGATTGACAGACTTTTTACCCTCTGTTCGAAGGGTACCTCCGAAGGGTGTTCGGAGGTTGGACCTCCGAAGTGTGTTCGGAGGTGGTGTCACCGAAGTGTGTTCGGTGTTTGCTTGCTGCAGCTGTGCAGCGGAGTGTGCTCGTCGGAGGGGTCCGACAGTACGCAATGACTGGGTTCGTACCGAAGGGTTCGGTACTTTGTGCGGTACACCGGAGTGTGTACCGAAGGTTGCTAACCCGGAGAGGTCTATGGAGTACTGGATACACTTGTCTGCTTGTTGGTGGTGCGCAGGGACTTCGGAGGCGACGGACAAGGTTCGCAGCAGGTGAACCTGGGTCAAGCGGGAGGCTTGATGCCAGGGGAGCGGGGAGCTCCGTCACGGTGGCTACGAAGGTGGTCCGGATCGGTCCTCGGGTCAAGGCGTGCCAGGTGAAGGCAGAGAGTGCGGAGCATGGCTCCGGCTAAAGGTACTCCGAGACAAGTCCTCGGAGGTGAGACACTTCGAAGGTACTCCGAATGGAGTGACTTCGGAGTTGGTGGAACAAGTCCTCTGCGGAGGCATGGAATTCGAAGTGTGCTCCGGAGGGAGACATTCGAAGGTGCCCAACGAAGGTCTCAGAAGTCGAGGCGCATCGAAGGCATGGTCCGGGTGAGGCTCGTCGAGGAGTGTGCTCGGAGTGAGACACTGCGACGAAGTGCTCATGGAATGCTCCATGCGAAGGCCTTGGACGAAGGAGGGACTTCGAAGGGTGGTACTCTGAAGGTGGGGCTTCGGAGGGTGGAAGGCTTCGGAGCAAGGCTAGCTCCGGAGCAAGGTTGACTTGTGGTACTTCGGCCTGCATGGCTTCGGTACACGGACTGACGGAGTTCGAGCTGGGTGAAGCTGCGAAGCCGTGGTGATCCACTCCGGAGGTGTTGGTGCGAAGGCCCAAGGGCTTTGACGGCTTCGGCTCAAAACCGTCACTGTATCGGAGACTGACTTCGGTGAAGCGAAGGCCATCTGGCTTCAGGCTTCTCACCGAAGCTACCGCACCCTCGCGTGCGATGGGAGGCTGCAGAAAGTCAAAGACTGCAAAGGCTGACACTGTCTGTTCTGTAAAAGGCTGACACTGTCCCCTCTGCAAAGCTGACAGAGAAGCCTCCAGAATAAAGGTGGACTACCTTTTGTACCCCTTAGTTCTGTAGAGTCAAATCTTGTGTAAACCCTAGGGTAATGTAGTCACTTCCTTTGGGTGAACTGTGGGCTATAAATATGGGGGCTCGGTAGGTAACATTTAACACTTTGAGCATTTACTGTTGAGCTCCTGTAGCCACATACTTCGATTGTAATACATCCAGAGAGTTCATTTTTCTGTGTTCCTTGTTCAAGCGGCGAAGCCCTGTTTCCTGTGCTTTTGCTTGAGATCGCTTTGCATACCTCGCCTGTAGTAGTGCACCGAAGCCTGTTGAGGCGAAGGTTGTTTTTCGTGCGAGGTGTGTTTTGTCAGTGTGCATTCGCTCTGTGTAACAGGAGGCGTGACCTCGCTGCTTACTAGCGAAGCCCTGATTGTTGCCAGTTTTGCTTCTTGTGTCGAAGCCCCTAGAGTAGTCTGTTTGTGTGCGTGTAGACCTTCGTGTACGAAGCTCAGCACCAGTTGCTGCTGCCAAGTACTTGGTCGAAGTCCTCAGAGGGCTGTCCACTCTTGCGAAGGGTGAAGTGCGAAGCCTGCTCGAAGCACCCTGTGTGCGGAGCCTGCACTGACTAAGCAGAGTAGATTTTCGAGGGTTGTAAGTGGAGCGAAGTCTTCTTGGCTTCGAACTTTTGCTCCTTCGAAGCCTGTGTTCGAAGGTGTCGAAGTACCTCCGAACCAGACCTTCGAAGGTAGTGTTCGAAGCCTGTTCCGCAGAAGACAGAACTGAAACCGAAGGCTAGTTTTTAGCCAGAAATTTTAAAAGCTCCCATTCACCCCCCCTCTGGTCGCCGTTTCCGGTCCAACAATATGATAGATAACAGACATATAAGGTGAACTGAAGCAAAGCATGATCATCGACAAGTAATCAAAAGCATTTACCAGTTAGACTAAGTAAAGCAGTTCAATCATATAACAGAAGCAGGCTCAAAAGTGTGATATGTGAATATGCATGATATGAACACACACAAAACGACTCAAGAAAAGAGTAAAGTAGAAAGAAAACTGACACAAAATATCCTAAAATGGATACACAACACCCAAATCCCCTCGTAAACGCTCAAAGGTAGACTGATCTAAGGGTTTGGTGAAAATGTCAGCCAACTGATGATGAGTATCAACATGAACAAGGTCAATGACACCTTTCTCATATTGATCCCCCTCAGAAAATGAAAGCGCACATCAATGTGTTTGGTTTTTGAGTGGAGACAAGGGTTTTTCCCTACACTAATAGCACTAGTGCTGTCGCAAAATAGAGGAACTCTGGTAGGAAAGAACAACCCATAGTCTCGTAACGTGGAAATCATCCAAACTAACTGTAAGCAGCAGCTAGCAGCAGCTACATACTCAGCCTCAATGGTCGAAAGAGCACCTCCAGATTGCTTTCGAGAAGACCAAGAAACAAGAGACGAACCAAGAAACTGGCAAGTACCGGAAGTCGACTTGCGATCCAACCGGCACCCACCAAAGTCAGCGTCCGAAAAGCCAGATAAATCAAGAGATGATGATGCCGAGTAATAAAGACCAAGATCAGGCACATAGGTGAGATACCTGAAAATGCGCTTGACAGCCTACCGATGAGATGCGCGTGGTGAAGACTGGAAGCGCGCGCAAAGTCCCACAACGAACTGTATGTCTGGCCTCATCGTCGTCAAGTACAACAGCGAACCGATCATCCCTCGAAACTCTCCCTCATTGACCTTGACGCCGCTCTCGTCCTTGTCCAGGCCCCCAAATGTGCCCATTGGGGTCATCTGAGGCTTGAACTCTCCACCAAAGTCGAACTTCTTCAACATCTCGAGAGTGTACTTGCCCTGGTGGATGAAGGTGCCGTCCTTGGTCTACTTGATCTGGAGCACTAAGAAGTACTTGAGCTCACCCATGAGGCTCATCTCAAACTCACTTTGCATCTGCTTAGAAAACTTGGACACAAGAGTATTACTAGTACCGCCAAAGATAATATCGTCCACGTAAATCTGAGCGACTAAGAAATCTGAAGCATCTCTGAGAAAGAAAAGAGTTTATCCACAAAACCCATCACAAAGCCCTTCCCCAACAAAAATTGCTTCAACCGGTCATACCAAGCCCTAGGGGCTTGCTTCAAACTGTATAAAGCTTTTTGCAACTTAAAAACATGTCGAGGAAACTTAGGGTTCTCAAAACCGGGGGGCTGCCTAACATAAACCTCCTCCTCTATGTATCCATTCAGTAAAGCGCTTTTGACGTCCATTTGAAAAAGATTAAAACCCTTCGAAGCGGCAAAGGCTAAGAGAATGCGAATGGACTCAAGACATGCAACAGGGGCAAAAGTCTCCTCAAAGTCAATACCCTCTATCTGGCAAAAACCCTGGGCAACTAGTCAAGCTTTGTTGCGCACCACAACCCCATCTTCACCGATGATGAGCTCTGAACGGTGATCACGATGAACTGCTCGGGATCCCTGGTGATCTGAAGTCACCTCACTAGAGTCAGCAGCTGGCACCTCTAGACTCAACTGAGGGGGCTCGATCGAAGTGGAAGAAGTGATCAGAGGTCCGCCCTCGTCCTCAGTTGAAGTCTCAAAAGGTGTGGGTTCTACAGGCTGTGCAGACGGCCCACCCTCATCAGCAGTTGGAGTGTCATCATCTTCTTTGAAGATGGACTCTCCGAGCACACCATCTCTAGAAGGCTCAAAAGAAGGGGTCAAAGAAGGCAAGGACTCATAAAATGAAACCTTGCAAGTCTCGACAAGCTACTGGGAGTTGAGGTTCCAAACACGGAAGCCTCGAGAATGCAAAGCATAGCCAAGAAAAACTCCGTCCCAGCAGCGAGACTCAAACTTGTCCAAATGCCCTCCCTTCATGAGCACAAAGCACTTGCAGCCAAACGCTCGCAAGTGGATCACATTGGGCTGTCTGCCAAACCGCAACTCATATTAAGTCTTACCTAGGTAAGCTCTAAGAAAAATGCGGTTGGCCAGATAGCAAGCCGTGTTCATGGCTTCAGCCCAAAAGCGCCTAGGAGTCTTGTGCTCATCGAGCATCGTCCTGGCCATATCGACTAGCGTGCGGTTCTTTCGTTCCACTACGTCATTCTGTGGGGGAGTGAAAGGAGCAGAAAACTAATGGTCAAGATCCTGATCACTAGAGAAGCTGACGAACTGAGAGTTCTTGAACTCAGAGCCGTTGTCAGAGCGACTTGCTTGCATCCAACCATTGTTCTCATTCTTCAGCTCAAAATCAGGTCATGAACAAAATGAAAAGTTTCATCCTTAGATTTCAAGAAGAAAACCCACGAAAATCGAGAAAAATCATCAACAATAACAAGTGCGTACCACTTCCCACCGACTGAGCGTACCTGAGCTGAACTAACAGTGTCCATGTGTAACAGCTCGCCCGGATATGAAGTCATCACCTGAGTCACAGGTGAGTGAGAGGCGGCAACCATTTTCCCGTGACGACAGGGATGGCAAACTAGATCCTTCTCCATCTTAAGCTTGGGCAATCCTCGGATGAGGTCCATAGAGTTTAACCCGACTAGCAGATCAAAACTCAAATGGCCCAACCTCCTATGCCACTTCCAGAGCTCAGAGGAGGATCCAACAATCAAACATTGAGAAGGGCCAAAAGAACTAGAGAAGTCAATTCGAAAAACCTTACCAAAAGGTAAGATCTGGCAAATCAAAGACCCTCTAGAATCAACCACAGAAGAACTGCCCTTCTTAAAACGAAGCTCCAAAGCATCCTCAAGAAGTTGCGAAACAGAAATCAAATTAAAGTTCAAATTTCCAACCAAAGCAACGTTCTTCAAAGAGAAATGGTCTGCTCCCAACACCCAACGCTCCTCAAAAGACTAAGCAACAAAGCGTGAACAGATTGCCTAAGTCTAAAAGTATCTAGCCTAGGAAAGTCTGGTGTTCTAGACAGAGAAACACCAATACAGTGCTAATCAGGCAGATAAATAGAGTGTTCAAATCATGGCAGATAAAACTTCTCAGCAGATGATCTAAGTATACATGAAAGGAGATGAGAAGTTACTGTTCAAATTTGTCTCCTGTTCGAAACTTGGCGAAGCCTGCTTCGCAGTGTCGAAGCCTGCTTCGTTGTGTCAAACCTTCTTCGGAGTCCCTTTGTCAAAGTCTAGCGAAGGTTGTCAAAGAAGTGCCGAAGGTTTGTTGAGTCTAACCTAGTTCAAGTGTGGCAGAGAGCGAAGTATGCTTCAAAGCGAAGTATGAAAGTATTGAGGCTTGCTTCGAACAGTGTACTTCGAAGCCTAAACTTCGATCAGAAAGCTTCGAACAATGCTCGCAGAAAAGCAACCTCCAAAAGAGTAGCGAAGTTAAACACACAACAGCAAAACCAAATCGAAGCCTATACTCTACCTTCAAAGTTAGCTTGATCGAGGTATGACCACCGAAGTGGTAACCTTCGAACCGAGGACTTACTTCGAATAACAAGCTCCGAACCCACAAGCAATGACCCTCGAAGAAGACAGCACCACAAAGATCTCAGAGAACACACTTCTAGCGAAGTCTACCAGAGAGACATACTTCGAAGCTAACTTCGAAGCCTATCGAAGTATGCTTCGCAATAGAGCCGAAGTATGCCAGAACAAAAACCTTAGAACTGAGCACACTTCGAAGCAAGATTCATAACTCGAGTTCGGAGTCAAAAGTTCTAGCGAAGCCTTAGAAGATGTTAGGTCGAAGCCTGCCTCACGGAGCTGAGGGACTTCGAACAAAAAAGAGGGCTGCGCCAGAAACAGCCAGAGAAAGGACTTGGCCCTGTCTACTCGATCAAAAAGCTACGCAGGAAAAAGCAAGGCTAGAGTACTAGTGTACTGTTGCTACAGGGAGTAGGTACTACTTGCTACAAGCAAGAACTAGTACTCCTCACGTGAAGAACAGAAGCAACAGAGACACAATCTCTCAGGAATAAAATTCCCGCGCGCAAATCGAAAAACTACAGAGCTATTAACTAGATGCAGCACACAAACAGCAAGAATAAAATCATCCGGACCAGAGAAAAATTCTGAGATGAACTCACAGGAAGCTTCCTGGCGGCGCACGCATGGATAGGAGAGAGAGAACGCAGGGAACAAAAATGACCCAATAGATTAAAAAGCGAATTCTGGAAGGGGTAACCTAACCCTAGGGATTGGGGCCCTATTTATAGGCTGCCCAATAGCTAGGAATATTTCACCAGCCCCTTAGGGTTTTTAAAGACGTTGAAATAAAAGGAAAAGAATAAACTGCCCTTAGGATATTTTTACAGACTCGACTGACTGACTGTGGGACTAGGGACAAAATAGTAAACTCCTATTTACAGATGACTTATCCGGAAGCTAAGCTTTCATAGCGACTACGACTTCTCTTCATCAGCGTTCATCAGTTTTGCACCGAAACTGACAAAGCCTCCACCGACTTTGCACCAGGTACCCGGATTGGGCCGGCCCAACTCCGCAGCTCTCTCAGCCCGGTAATCGCTCACCGCCCGTGTACCTAAGTCAATCCTGGTCAACAGCCCAGTGGGTCTTCTGCTGCTTCTGGCCCATGTACCCGGATTGGGCCAGCCCGACTTCACAGCTTTCTCAGCCCAACAGTCGCTCGCTGCCCGTGTACCCGAGTCACACGCGGCCCATGACGCAGCAGATCTCCTCTCTTCTTTTATCCTCTTTGATTATCGTTGACAATGACTCATCACATCTGTAGCCATGAGGCCCACGCTATTCAGCATGGCTCCTCAATCTCCCCCTTGATGAGTGCATTGTCAACACTTCACTTCTTCAGCTCTTCAGTACCTACGAACAAATGTGGAAACACAAAAACAAAGCACAAGAAAACAAAGAAGAAGAAAATAAAGTAAAATTTTAACCGTAATGACCAAAAGCCAAACAAAAGCAAGAAACGATCATTATGGTTATCCAAAGGTAAAGACTCAAGATGAGTGCAACAAGGATATCAAAAGAGTAAGGACAAACGAGACAAAAACTCTCCCTGAAACAAATCCCAGAGAAAGCCAAAATTCCCCCTTGAACTCTTACCCCAAAATTTCTCCCCCTTGTTGACAAGTGAACTCATCAAGTACTCTAAAAAGACACAGACTCCCCCTGAAACGCAACCCCCCCTCAAAATATGTAATGAATGCAACTGGAGTGCAGGTGGAGTGAAGAGAGCATGCTTCTCAGATATGATTGACTGCAATTACAACATCTAACAAGTATAGCAAAAGACATACTGTCTAAGACACATGGCATGATCAGTGCAACAGATGATATCTAAAGAAAGTAATTTGCACGCATTTTTCAGTTTTTGCAAACAAAAGCATCACCACAATTTCCAGTTAACAAGCAAAGTAAAGCACGAGATGCAGAAACTAACTGATATCTACCAAGATAAGCATTGTTCAAAACAAAGTGCTTCAGCAACCTTGTTATCTTTTTAAAGTTCAGGCTTTTTCATTTTCCTTTGTCATTTTTGCCAAGGGTTATTTGCATGTTAAACCTTATGCTAACCGATCAAGTCAAGCCGAGGCTAGAACTGGACCATCAGAAGCTTAAGACATTGGTCTTGGCATACACTACACCGTCCTAGTTCATACCAAAGTGCTATGGTAAGCAGTCCAGAAAAATGTAATGCGACAAAACAAACCCACTTGGATCTTTTCAACTCAAGCATAACAGGCATGGAATTTTCATTCTTGTTTTTATTTTTATCATTTTATAGCATATTTTCCATGTTAAAACATAAAGATGTCCAAGTTGCATATCTGCATCTATGTGAGGAACTAGCTACAAGGCATGTAACAGATAGCAAAAACACTCAACCTACACATGCTAGTTACCAGAAGCAATGGTGATCATTTTTCAAGTGTAAAGCGTAAAAGCCATGCACATGATAGATATCAGACATATCAAGCGAACTGAAACAAGACATGATCATTGACAAGTAATCAAAAGCATGTACCAGCTAGACTAAGTAAAGCAGTTCAATCATATAACAGAAGCAAGCTCAAAAGTGTGATATGTGAATATGCAAGATATGAACACACACAAAAAGACTCAAGAAAAGAGTAAAGATGAAAGAAAACTGACGCAAAATATCCTAAAAATGATACACAACACCCAAATCCCCTCGTAAACGCTCAAAGGTAGACTGATCTAAGGGTTTGGTGAAAATGTCAGCCAACTGATGATGAGTATCAACATGAACAAGGTCAATGACACCTTTCTCATATTGATCCCTCAGAAAATGAAAGCGCACATCAATGTGTTTGGTTTTTGAGTGGAGACAAGGGTTTTTCCCTACACTAATAGCACTGGTGCTGTCGCAAAACAAAGGAACTCTGGTAGGAAAGAACAACCCAAAATCTCGCAGAGTGGAAATCATCCAAACCAACTGTGAGCAGCAGCTTGCAGCAGCTACATACTCAGCCTTAGTGGTCGAAAGAGCAACTCCATATTGCTTTCGAGAAGACCAAGAGACAAGAGAAGAACCGAGAAACTAGCAAGTACCGGAAGTCGACTTACGATCCAACCGGCACCCACCAAAGTCAACGTCCGAAAAGCCAGATAAATCAAGAGATGATGATGCTGAATAATAAAGACCAAGATCAGGCGCAAAAGTGAGATACCTGAAGATGCGCTTGACAGCCTGCCGATGAGACGTGCGTGGTGAAGACTGGAAATGCGCGCACAGTCCCACGGCGAACTGTATGTCCAGTCTTGTCACCGTCAAGTACAGCAGATGTGCCCATAGGGGTCATCTGCGGCTTCAACTCACCACCAAAGTCAAATTTTTTCAACATGTCATAATGGGGGATTGGTCCCGATCTTCCGCTAGGTAAGGATAACTTGGATTGGTGGAGAATCTCGACGTTGACGATCCAAAGCTCTGTCCCAGCGGATCAAAACCTTACAATCGCTACACCACTGTCTCCGTTGGTTATCAACCACGCAGGGCACGATTGACCTCGCCACAAAGGCTAGTTCTGCAAGCGAACCCAAGAACACAAGCAAGAACAAGAAGATACAAGTCGAATGCCAAATTACAGATGAACTATGATGAGGAGAGGTTTCACAAACGCTGATGCAGTAGCCAATCGGTCCGGTGCAGGAGCGGGATCTAAAAAACAAAAACCTAACAATAAAGGCGTCTGGCATGAGTATATAAGGCGTGGGCAGCCTGTAGGAGGCGCACAAGACTCGGACTATGGGCCAACACGGCCTCCAACTCAGTACAAGGTCCAACTCGGCCCAACTGTGTCACGCAAGACTGTTTCAGTCACACAGGACGACTCGAGACTCCAAATGAGGCGAAACCAACGCCAAAAGATCCGTCTTCTCCTTAGATTTCCAAAAAGTCCAAGAACGCGCCAATCGGACTTCGTATGAGGAAGTTATGCCCATTTTGATGCATGGTGGTTGATGTAGTCCGAACCAGCGAATTCTTGACTTCAAATCATCCGTGCGACTCCGTCTTCAACTCCAACTCTCCTATTCTATCTCCCATGTTCCTAAGCAACAAAATATCACTAGTATTCAGTAGCATCCAATCCAAACAAATGTTAACATAGTTGCTAAGGAAAGAATTAACCTCAGGTTCATGGTGCATGTGTGTATCATGTTGGTGCATGTGTGTATCATGGTGGTGCAGGTGTGTATCATGTTGGTGCATGTGTGTATCATGTGAAGTGATGTCATCATCATCCTCCCCCTCTTGAATTGGAGTCGTCCTCGACTCAAGCTCATCGTCATCTCCCAAATAGGGCTTTAAATCTGAAATGTTAAATATGGGACTAACCCCAAAAGCTGTAGGCAACTCAAGTTTATATGCATTATCATTGATCTTCTCAAGCACACGGATAGGACCATCAGCACGGGGCATCAATTTAGACTTTCTCAAATCAGGAAAATGATCCTTGCGCAAGTGCAACCAAACAAGATCACCCGGTTCAAATGTTATCTCTTTTCTACCCTTACTACCATAAGCACGATATTTCTCATTCATTTTCTCTATGTTTGCTTTAGTAGTTTCATGCATCTTAAGTAATAATTCAGCACGTGAAGTAGCATCAAAATTCAATTTTTCAGATGGTGGCAATGGTAGCAAATTAATAGGAGCACGCGGATTAAATCCATAGACCACTTTTAACAGACTTACCTTAGTAGTGGAGTGTACTGACCTATTATATGAAAACTCAATATGAGGTAGACACTCTTCCCAGAGCTTCAAGTTGGTCTTCAAAACAGCCCTCTACATGGTGGACAATGTAGGGTTGACGACCTCCGTTTGCCCATCCTGTAGGACCGAAAGTAGCGACCAGAGGGGGGGTGAATGGGCGCCTAAAAATTGATGGATTGTTATCTCTAAAAATTGATCTACTAATAAATAGGAGATTGAAACACTTACCTGTGCATCTCGGTTTGCGTGCGTGTGAAAACTCCTGTTGGCGCCTTTCTTCCTGCCCAGCCGTGGAAAGCAAATGCTGCTCCGGCTTGTTCTTCTGCCGTGGGGCCCTCACATCACGGCGTCAGCCGCCGAAGTCAAAGAAAAAAAGGGCCTGGGAGCTAGCTCGATCACGTGATGCACTAAGCCGCAGTGCAGGTTTCGCGACGCCGTCTCACGGCGCGTGATGATGCACAACGAAACAGGCGGGAGAAAACGTGGCGGCGTGAAGAATAAACTGAACAGCGGCGTCTGTTGATGTAAAAAGAAAATTTCGGCGACCTGAGAGGATTTCCACTGACGGGAGAGAAGGATTGCAGAGAAAAACAACGGATGGACTGAATATTGTAGATTGATCTAAAAAACTCAGAAACAGTCAACTATCCCCAAGGGGATAGGGGCCTATTTATAGGCAAATCCTAATACATGAAAAGACTACTTTACCCTCGGGTAAAATAAACCGACTCTAAAATAAATTCCGAAAATTACTAAAATATTCTTAAAAAAAATTAACTGACTCGAATAAAAATATTCTAAACTTAAAAACTAATTATTAATATCCTAAAACAAATTAATGATAAATTGTCAGTTTTACGCCGAAACTGACAAAGCGTCCACCGTCTTCGCACCGGGTACCCGGATTGGGCCGACCCGACCCCACAGCTTCCTCAGCCCGGCAATCGCTCGCCGCCCGTGTACCTGAGTCAAACCCAGTCAACAGACCAGTGGATCATCTGCCGCTCCTAGCCATGTACCCGGATTGGGCCAGCCCGACTCCGCAGCTCCTCTACCCGGCCGTCGCTCACTGCCCGTGTACCTGAGTCACATGCGCCTCAGACTCGGCATACCTCCCTTTCTTTGACTTCCGTTGACAATCGCTCATCACATCTGGAATATCAAAACCATATTCTTCAACATGGTTTCTCACATCCGTTTGGGGGTGACAAGTAGTAGAAAACAGCAGCTTCGTCCCCAACTTATGCCACAACGTCCTCCAAAAATAACCCATCAAACCACCACCGTGTGCTTCCTGTAATAACAACAAGCGAAGAGAGCTAGCCGGCACACATTATTTGTTAGAACGAAAAAGATATCCATTATTCAACACATATTTGTTCCACGCACAGTCATCTGTACAGTTTGCAAAAGCATCTTTGAAGTCCAAATCAGTAGCATACATCAAGCCATATATCAAGGGAGTATCATCACAAATTTCAGCAAGGTCAGTTTTAGTTGCAAGCATGACACGTTCTCTCAAATTAATAACTTGTGATGAAGAAGGAGAAGCAACTTTATCTTTCTGTTGCCTCAAAAGCGTCATAGCTACTTTCTGATTTTCAGAAGGTCGTGTGCTCGTTTTTGCGTCCTTAGCATGTTTTTCTTGTTCAAATTTCATAATTTGAGCAGGAGTCATAGGAAGCAAAGTAACTTTCTTTACTTTATACATAAATGTGTACTTATTCCTCCTACCATGGTGTGTAGCATCAGTATCATACTCCCAAGGTCTACCAAGTAATAGAGAACATGCTTGCATTGGTACTACATCAAAATCAGCAACTCCGAAGTATGTTCCAATGGAAAATTTGATGTGAGCAGTTTGTGTTACCTTGACCTTACAGCTATTATTGAACCATTGCACATGGTAAGGGTGTGGATGTGCACGTGTGGGAAGTTGAAGCTTAGTTACCATGTCGTGGCTCACCAAATTGTTGCAACTACCGCTGTCGATGATGACACGTACACGACGGTCATTGACGATGAAGAAGGTCTGAAACAGATTGGTCCGTTGTGCCCGGTCGTCCTGGTCCATGTGAGTGCTCAAAACACGTTGTACAATAAGTGCTTCATGGTCAGTAGAGGCATCCGGTGCAAAAACAGCATCATCGTCGGAAGCATCGTAATCTCCTGCAATGTTAGCAGCAAGTGCACATTCATCTTCAACATCACTAGCACTTACATAGACACCGTCTTCCGTAGCAATATATGCCCACTGACTTAGGCAGTCCTTCATAACGTGGCCGAATCCTTTGCATCGGTGACACTGGATCGCTACAGAACATGCAGTAGAGGCCGCCGAGGAGGTGGGCTTGGCTGGCACCTTGGATGCTGCAGCTTTGGAGCTCTCAGCCTGGGCTATAGATGCAGAAGGTGCTGATGTAGCCGACGGTCAAGAAGGTGGTGGTGGTCGCTGCTGCTGCTCACTTGAGCGTGAAGTGGCACCACCAATGTTGGTCCTCATGTTGCGTTGTGGTTGTTGGCGACCCTGCAATTCTTTTTTTGCAAGCATAGCAAGGTGGAAAAGACGAGTGATAGTATTGTATTCTTTGTAATCAATGATATCCTGAATTTCACGTCTTAAACCACCATAAAAATGGGCCATTTTATCCTCATTGTCCTCCTCAATTTCAGCACGCATGCAACCTATTTGCAACTCCTGATAATACTCCTCTACCGATTTATTTTCTTGGTTTAGGCGCTGCAATTTTTTTCTCAAATCGCGTTTATATGGAGGAACCCATCTACCACGCATTTGCCGTTTTAACATACCCCAATTTTGTGGTTCATTGCCAACCTGAACTATTTCAGTCCACCAAAGAAGAGCATATCCAATGAAGTCACTAGTATCTAAGCGCACGAGGTGGATATCAGGAACCATGTGAGCATTAAATTTTTGTTCGACTGGCATCTCCCAATCTAAATATGCATCTGGATCATAGGTGCCAGCAAAATGAGGTACTGAAAATTTTACCTTAGAGTAGGGATCATTGTTCCTGCGGTTGTCATTGTTACCTCGTGGATGGCGGTTGCGGTGGCCGCCCATACCTTTACGATTGAACTGAAAGTGATGACGTGCAGCCTTGTCAGGGTCAATGCCATTGTTCCCAGCATAGGATAGGTCATCTTCATCCTCAACATGGTCGTCTTCCTCGTCAACATGGTCGTCGTCGGCTTGTGCAGCAGGCAATCGTGTCTCCAGAGCAGTCATTCGGTCCCCTAGGTCAGCCACAGTACGCGCGAGACGTTCGATGGAGTGTTGGGTCTGCCGCTAAGACTCTAGTAGAGCACGTCGTGAGACACAGTCATTAAAATCAAATGGAGGGGTACCGTTGTTATCTGCCATGTTAGTGAAAAGACAAAACAACAAAGAATAATCCTTATGGAAAGCAACTAGGTGGGGTGGTGGGTGTGTGGTGGAAGCAATCCGTCAAGCGCCTTACCAACGCTTGCAAGTGTTCTTACCATGCCGCAGTGAGGTCACCGGCCTACAGGTGACGAACCAAGTGGAGGGTGGTGGGCGATTGCAAGATGTGAACCTGTCCTGACCAAGAGAAGGTGTAGCTTGGAAGGCAAAGTAAGTAGCAAGGAATAGTGATAGTAATAACAGTTAAACTAAGTTCAATAAGTGTTCCCTAGTACTCATCAAAGTTGCTGGTCTAAGTGCTCCCAAGGTGAAATTCAAGCAATAGAGGGAAACTATGTGCCCCATACTCAAGTGGAGGCAGAACAAGATAGCAAACGACAAGACCGGTTCTCTTTTGCTTCTCACAATCTCGTTTCTTTTTTTTCTTCTCTTTTTTTTCACTATATTTTTTTTGAACAAGGATGACAAGAGATGCAACCACAAAAATCGGCACCTGCAACTGAGGTGGGATGTGGTTCACAGAAATTCAACAAGTTCTCTGAACGGCGAGCAAAAACTTTGACCAATTTTTTTCTTTATCTTCCTGATTTTTTTGGCGATTCTAATGAAGGCTAACAGGGGAAACCCGTGTTAGGGTCGGCTCCAATTTGGGTCAAGAAGATGCTCAAAAAATTTCATATTTTTCTGCCAAACGAGCGAAAATTTATGCCTGTTTTACCGAAGGGGGGTCACAAGGACTCGATGTGGAAAACGACTAGGGTTGTGGAGGGGGGTTTCGGGTGGGGGGAATTTTTGAGACACAAGATCAACCACTACTCAAACGACACAAAGGGGGGATTAAACCAGCAACAAGACTCGACCAAGAACACAAACTCAACAAAGTTAAAAACTGAAATTAAAATCGCAAGGCACAAAAGGGTTTTCGGTGGGGATTTTTTTGTGAGGGTTTTCTGGACTCTAGGTAAAAACAAAAAAAGATCGAGATTACCTAACGGGAAATCTGAGCTCTGATACCAACTAATGGGGGATTGGTCCCGATCTTCCGCTAGGTAAGGATAACTTGGATTGGTGGAGAATCTCGACGTTGATGATCCAAGCCTCCGGTCCGGCAGATCAAAACCTTGCAATCGCTACACCACTGTCTCCGTTGGTTATCAACCTCGCAGGGCGCGATTGACCTCGCCACGAAGGCTAGTTCCTGCAAGCGAACCCAAGAACACAAGCAAGAACAAGAAGATACAAGTCGAATGCCAAATCACAGATGAACTATGATGAGGAGAGGTTTCACAAACGCTGATGCAGTAGCCAATCGGTCCGGTGCAGGAGCAGGATCTAACAAAGCAAAACCTAACCCTAAAGGCGTCTGGCGTGAGTATATAAGGCGTGGGCAGCCTGTAGGAGGCGCACACGACTCGGACTATGGGCCAACACGGCCTCCAACTCAGTACAAGGTCCAACTCGGCCCAACTGTGTCACGCAGGACTGTTTCCGCCACACAGGACGACTCAAGACTCCAAATGAGGTGAAACTAACGCCAAAAGATCCGTCCTCTCCTTAGCTTTCCAAAAAGTCCAAGAACACTCCAATCGGACTTCGTATGAGGAAGTTATGCCCATTTTGGTGCATGGTGGTTGATGTAGTCCGAACCAGCGAATTCTTGACTTCAAATCATCCGTGCGACTCCGTCTTCAACTCCAACTCTCCTATTCCATCTCCCATGTTCCTAAGCAACAAAATATCACTAGTATTCAGTAGCATCCCATCCAAACAAATATTAACATAGTTGCTAAGGAAAGAATTAACCTCAGGTTCATGGTGCATGTGTGTATCATGGTGGTGCAGGTGTGTATCATGTTGGTGCATGTGTGTATCATGTGAAGTGATGTCCTCATCATCCTTCCCCTCTTGAATTGGAGTCGTCCTCGACTCAAGCTCATCGTCATCTCCCAAATAGGGCTTTAAATCTGAAATGTTAAATGTGGGACTGACCCCAAAAGCTGTAGGCAACTCAAGTTTATATGCATTATCATTGATCTTCTCAAGCACACGGAAAGGACCATCAGCACAGGGCATCAATTTAGACTTTCTCAAATCAGGAAAACGATCCTTGCGCAAGTGCAACCAAACAAGATCACCCGGTTCAAATGTTATCTCTTTTCTACCCTTACTACCATAAGCACGATATTTCTCATTCATTTTCTCTATGTTTGCTTTAGTAGTTTCATGCATCTTAAGTAATAATTCAGCACGTGTAGTAGCATCAAAATTCAATTTTTCAGATGGTGACAATGGTACCAAATCAATAGGAGCACGCGGATTAAAGCCATATACCACTTGAAACGGACTTACCTTAGTAGTGGAGTGTACTGACCTATTATATGAAAACTCAATATGAGGTAGACACTCTTCCCAGAGCTTCAAGTTGGTCTTCAAAACAACCCTCAACATGGTGGACAATGTATTGTTGACGACCTCCGTTAGCCCATCTGTTTGGGGGTGACAAGTAGTAGAAAACAGCAGTTTCGTCCCCAACTTATGCCACAACGTCCTCCAAAAATGACCCATCAAACCACCACCGTGTGCTTCCTGTAATAACAACAAGCGAAGAGAGCTAGCCGACACACATTATTTGTTAGCACGAAAAAGATATCCATTATTCAGCACATATTTGTTCCACGCACGGTCATCTGTACAGTTTGCAAAAGCATCTTTGAAGTCCAAATCAGTAGCATACATCAAGCCATATATCAAGGGAGTATCATCACAAATTTCAGCAAGGTCAGTTTTAGTTGCAAGCATGACACGTTCTCTCAAATTAATAACTTGTGATGAAGAAGGAGAAGCAACTTTATCTTTCTGTTGCCTCAAAAGCGTCTTAGCTACTTGCTGATTTTCAGAAGGTTTTGTGCTCGTTTGTGCGTCCTTAGCATGTTTTTCTTGTTCAAATTTCATAATTTCAGCAGGAGTCATAGGAAGCAAAGTAACTTTCTTTCCTTTATACATAAATGTGTACTTATTGCTCCTACCATGGTGTGTAGCATCATTATCATACTCCCAAGGTCTACCAAGTAATAGAAAACATGCTTGCATTGGTACTACATCAAAATCAGCAACTCCAAAGTATGTTCCAATGGAAAATCTGATGTGAGCAGTTTGTGTTACCTTGACCTTACCGCTATTGTTGAACCATTGCACGTGGTAAGGGTGTGGATGTGCACGTGTGGGAAGTTGAAGCTTAGTTACCATGTCGTGGCTCACCAAATTGTTGCAACTACCGCTGTCGATGATGACACGTACACGGCGGTCATTGACGATGAAGAAGGTCTGAAACAGATTGGTCCGTTGTGCCCGGTCGTCCTGGTCCATGTGAGTGCTCAAAACACGTTGTACAATAAGTTCTTCATGGTCAGTAGAGGCATCCGGTGCAAACACAACATCATCGTCGGAAGCATCGTAATCTCCTGCAATGTTAGCAGCAAGTGCACATTCATCTTCAACATCACTAGCACTTACATAGACACCGTCTTCCGTAGCAATATAAGCCTGCTGACTTAGGCAGTCCTTCATAACGTGGCCGAATCCTTTGCATCGATGACACTGGATCGCTGCAGAACATGCAGTAGAGGCCGCCGAGGAGGTGGGCTTGGCTGGTGCCTTGGATGCTGCAGCTTTGGAGCTCTCATCCTGGGCTATAGATGCAGAAGGTTCTGATGTAGCCGCCGATCGAGAAGGTGGTGGTCGCTGCTGCTGCTCACTTGAGCGTGAAGTGGCACCACCAATGTTGGTCCTCATGCTGCGTTGTGGTTGTTGGCGACCATGCAATTCTTTTCTGCAAACATAGCAAGGTGGAAAAGATGTGTGATATTATTGTATTCTTTGTAATCAATGATATCCTGAATTTCACGTCTTAAACCACCATAAAAACGGGTCATTTTATCCTCATTGTCCTCCACAATTTCAGCACGCATGCAACCTATTTGCAACTCCTGATAATACTCCTCTACTGATTTATTTCCTTGGTTTAGGCGCTGCAATTTTTTCTCAAATCGCGTTTATATGAAGGAGGAACCCATCTACCACGCATTTGCCGTTTTAACATACCCCAATTTTGTGGTTCATTGCCAACCTGAACTATTTCAGTCCACCAAAGAAGAGCATATCCAGTGAAGTCACTAGTAGCTAAGCGCACGCGGTGGATAACAGGAACCATGTGAGCATTAAATTTTTGTTCGACTGACATCTCCCAATCTAAATATGCATCTGGATCATAGGTGCCAGCAAAATGAGGTACTGAAAATTTTACCTTAGAGTAGGGATCATTGTTCCTGCGGTTGTCATTGTTACCTCGTGGATGGCGGTTGCGGTGGCCGCCCATACCTTTACGATTGAACTGAAAACGATGACGTGCAGCCTTGTCAGGGTCAATGCCATTGTTCCCAGCATAGGTTAGGTCATCTTCATCCTCAACATGGTCATCTTCCTCGTCAACATGGTCGTCGTCGGCTTGTGCAGCAGACAATCGTGTGTCTAGAGCAGTCATCCGGTCCCCTAGGTCAGCCACAGTACGCGCGAGACGTTCGATGGAGTGTTGGGTCTGCCGTTGAGACTCCAGTAGAGCACGTTGTGAGACACAGTCATTAAAATCAGATGGAGGGGTACCGTTGTTATCTGCCATGTTAGTGAAAAGACAAAACAACAAAGAATAATCCTTATGGAAAGCAACTAGGTGGGGTGGTTGGTGTGTGGTGGAAGCAATCCGTCAAGCGCCTTACCCACGCTTGCAAGTGTTCTTGACATCCATTTGAAAAAGCTTGAAACCCTTCGAAGCGGGAAAAGCTAAAAGAATGTGAATGGACTCAAGACGGGCAACAGGGGCGAAGGTTTCTTCAAAGTCAATACCTTCCTTCTGGCAAAAACCTTGGGCAACTAGTCGAGCTGTGTTGCGCACCACAACCCCATCTTCACCTTGCTTGTTCTTGAACACCCACTTGGTGCCTATGGGGTTGCATCCTGGTGGCGGCTCAACGAGTGTCCAAACCCGATTACGGACAAAATTCTCAAGCTCTTCTTGCATAGCGTTAATCCAATTAGAATCAGAAAGAGCATGAGAAACGTCTCTGGTCTCAAAAGATGCAACAAAAGCAGATTCAGCAAACACAGCAAGAGAGTTACCAGATGAACGCAAAGTTCTCTTAGTCAAATCACCAATGATGAGCTCTGAGGGGTGATCATGCTGAACTGCTCGGGATCCCTGGTGATCTGAAGTCACCTCACCGGAGTCAGCAGCTGGCACCTCTGGACTCGACTGAGGGGGCTCGATCGAAGTGGAAGAAGTGATCAGAGGTCTGCCCTCATCCTCAGTCGAAGTCTCAGAAGGTGTGGGCTTTGCAGGGGGTGCAGAAGGCCCACCCTCATCAGCAGCTGGAGTATCCTCATCTTCCTCGAAGATGGACTCTCCGAGCTCACCATCACCAGAAGGCTCAAAAGAAGGAGTCAAAGAAGGCAAGGACTCATCAAATGAAACCTCGCAAGTTTCAACAAGCTGCTGGGATTCGAGGTTCCAAACACGGAAACCTCGAGAAAGCAATGCATAACCAAGAAAAATGCCATCGCAGCAACGAGACTCAAACTTGTCCGAATGCCCTCCCTTCTTGAGCACAAAGCACTTGCATCCAAACGCTCGCAAGTGGCTCACCTTGGGCTGTCTGCCAAACCGCAATTCGTATGAGGTCTTACCTAGGTAAGCTTTAAGAAAAATACGGTTGGCCACATAGCAAGCCGCGTTCATGGCTTCAGCCCAAAAATGCCTAGGAGTCCTATGCTCATCGAGCATCGTCCTGGCCATGTCGACTAGCGTGCGGTTCTTTCGTTCCACAACGCCGTTCTGTGGGGGAGTGTAAGGAGAAGAAAACTAATGGTCAAGACCCTGATCACTACAGAAGCTGACGAACTGAGAATTCTTGAACTCAGAGCCGTTGTTAGAGCGGATTGCTCGCATCCGACCATTGTTCTCATTCTTCAGCTTCAAAATCAGGTCATGAACGAAAAGAAAAGTTTCATCCTTAGATTCCAAAAAGAAAACCCACGAGAATCGAGAAAAGTCGTCAAAAATGACAAGCACATACCACTTCCCACCGACTAAGCATACCTGAGCTGGACCGACAGTGTCCATGTGTAACAGCTCGCCCGGATACGAAGTCATCACCTGAGTTACAGGTGAGTTAGACGCGGCAACCATTTTCCCATGACGACAGGGATGACAAACTAGATCTTTCTCCATTTTAAGCTTGGGCAATCCTCGGATGAGGTCCATAGAGCTTAACCTGACTAGCAGATCAAAGCTCAAATGACCTAACCTCCTATGCCACTTCCAGAGCTCAGAAGAAGATCCAGCAATCAAACAACGAGAAGGGCCAAAAGAACTAGAGAAGTCAATTCGAAAAACTTTACCGAATGGTAAAATCTGGCAAATCAAAGACCCTCTAGAATCAAACACAGAAGAATTGCCCTTCTTAAAACGCACCTCCAAACCATCCTCAAGAAGTTGCGAAACAGAAATCAAATTGAAGTTCAAGTTTCCAACTAAAGCAACGTTCTTCAAGGAAAAATGGTCTGAAATGTGAATTGCGCCAATGCCACTTACTTTCCCTTGACCACTGTTCCCGAAGGTGATGTACTCTTTGGAGCTCGGGGGAGTGAGACTGGAGAACCATCTGCGATGTCCCGTCATGTAGCGAGAACATCCTGAGTCCATGATCCAAACATCCTACAGTCCCCGATCCTGCACAATCAGTGGTTATAAGGGGGAGCAAATGGTCCAGCACCAGGTTTAGCAAAAGAACTAAACCAGTGTCGAGCCATCTGCTCAAAAGACGGGAAGCAGAAATTACCAGAAGAGTTTGGACCAAAACGCGGCTCAAAGCGCGGTCCTCTGTTCTGCCTAAAGCCTCAGCCACGAGGTATAGGACCGTAGCCAACACGGCCTAGAGCTCTGCCAGAACGGACACCACCATCTGGAGCACGGGCATGAAAGTCGTCTCCTCTACCACCACCTACACGACGCGGCCTGGCCTCTAGCCTCTCCCCGCGTCGAGGAACACACAGTCTACCACCCTGCTGGTAGAACTGCTCCTGACCACCACGAGCTCTCTCTGCTCTCTCAACTCGCTTCCTCCTGAAGCAAAACTCCGCAAGATGCCCGTCTCTCTGACAATACTCACAATGGTAGGTGGGCTTCTTGGGATGTGGTTGAGGCTTGGGGTTCTTGGGCTTAGTGGTGTTTGGTGTAGTCTTCTTGGGTTGAGAGGGTCCAGGAAGAGAGTCTAGTGAAGTGTGGAGGTGTTTGGGCTTTGGAACCCAGATGGGCTTCTTGGGTGGAGCTTTGGGCTGTTCTTGAATTACTCCATCCTTGGGCTGACTAGTCTGGAAAGATTCAGTGGAGTGAGTCTTGGGATATCTCTGCTCAGCAGTCATTTTACTCCACTCCACTGCCCGGCTAATGGCACTCTCAAAGTCAGGCTTGGTGTAGGTGTAACCTACCCCAAACCTATCTTGCCTCTTAAACTGCTGGATCATCATGCCGAGCTGTGGCTCTCTGGCACTAATCCAACTCAGGATAAAACGAAGGTAAAAGTTCTCATTCTGAGAATCAGCTAGCTCCTCTATCAAGGAAGCTAGAACCTCCACCTGAGACAAGTAGGTCTCACACTCGCTATCTACCTGGACAGACTTTTCGGCTTTCAGCTTAATCAACTCCAGTCTAAGAGACAAGCAATTCTCACAGACAGTGGGTGGAACTGACAGTGTCTCAAGCTCTAGCCTAGTCTGCGCCAGCTCAGCTCTCACTCTCTCCAAATCCCCCAAATGCTCATCGCCCTTGGCTTTCAGCTCAGCTAAGACAACTAGATGAGATGGGCAATCAGCACAGGGTACGACGACAGTGGCTTGAGCATCTTTCAGCTCCAACTGAGCACTTTCAAGCTCAATGGCCAAAGCGTCTCTCTCATCAACCCTTTCTGTATACCTGGACTTCAGAGTCGACAGGTCACACAGAAGCACCTCACACTTTGGGCACTCACTGCTATCACCCAAGCAAGGGGAAGAAGATAGACTCTCAATTCTGCCGTTGGCCACGACAAGCTCACTCTGTAACTCATCTATCCTCTTCTTAGCCCCCCTAAGTAGTTTTTCCCGATATTTTAACTCCTGTCGATTGCTTTCAAGTAAATCAACGATTTCGCGTTCATAAGATGATACCTTTTCATTGTCGTCGTCGTCGGAGTCATCGGAGGAGCCCTTCTCTTCCTTATCCCCAAGAGCCATTGAGCAGAAGCTCTTGCGGGATCTTCGGCGCTGATGTGAGCGGCTCTTCGGTCTGTCCCCGAAGGCCATGAAGCAGAAATCCGCCAGATCGTCTTTGTCCTTCCCCTTCCTGATGACGATCTCCTCATCGCTTGAGCTCGATGAAGAGGAAGAAGACGTGGACTGCTTGGAGTAGCTCTTCTCCATTTCGGCGAAGAAGGCCTTGTCGCGCTTCTTGTTCTCTCGCCGGTAGTCCTTCAGGGCCTTTCTGAAGAATCTTGTCTTTGGCTTGCCCTTGTTGAAGGAAGAGGTGTCGTGCTTGCTAGAGTCGTGGAAGCCACCATCGGTGCCCTTCTTGTGTCCATTGCGCTTGGGGCAGTCGGCGATGAAGTGTCCTAGGTCACCACACTCAAAGCACCCGGATTTTGTGTCGTGTCTTTTGAACATTCTTTTGTCATAAACACGACACACTTGGTTGTTAAAAAGACACAGGTCATCATCTCCCAAAGACTCAAGCTGGTCCTCAGTGATAGACATCAAAGAGAACCCAGCACAGCTCACAGAAGAGGGATCAACAGAAGGTGTATCAAGGGCCAGAGACTTTGATCCAGAGCCAGTGAGATTTGATCTCAGCTGGGTATCAACCTCAGTGGCCTTCAGCTCGCTAAATAACTTAGAAATGATCAAGGTATCATAAGATGTGCTCTCAATGATAGAGGATACCTTGATCTCCCAGATCTTTGGGTCCAAGGTATGGAGAACCTTGAGCGCCTGCTCGTGATCTGAGACTAACTGAGCACCCTCAGCCTTGTTGTCCCGAAGCTTGTTTATGATCGATTGAAAACGACCAAACAACGCTTCAACAGATTCACCCGGCTTTTGTGTGAAGTTCTCATATCCACGCCGGTAGGTCTGATAGAGCCGAGCCTTGACCTGGGCTGTTCCCTCATGGTGTGCCCTGAGGGTAGCCCAGATCTCTCTCGCAGTTGAGAGATGGCTCACACGCTCAAACTCAGTGGGACCTAAACCAGAAAACAAGATGTTCACAGCCTTACTATTATTCAGATGCTGGGCAATGATACCAGGAGTGCCATGCTCAGCAACTGGCAATATAACAAACGTAGCGTGAACGCAAATATCCCAGATGTCCGAGCCCTGGCTCATAGATAGGCTCGCATGCGAGTCTTCCAATAGTTATAGCCATAAGCTTTCAAGGACGGGACTTTGTCAGGAGATGTCATGATCACTACTCGGGTTTAGAACCGGTTAAGGTATGGAAAAACCCTAACCAGACTCTGATACCGCTTGTAGGACTGAAAGTAGCGACCAGAGGGGGGGGTGAATGGGCGCCTAAAAATTCTTTCGAATCAATGGCCTGCTCCCAACACCCAACGCTCCTCAAAAGACTAAGCAACAAAGCGTGAATAGATTGCCTAAGTCTAAAAGTATCTAGCCTAGGAAAGTCTGGTGTTCTAGACAGAGAAACACCAATACAGTGCTAATCAGGCAGATAAACAGAGTGTTCAAATCATGGTAGATAAAACTTCTTAGCAGATGATCTAAGTATACATGAAAGGAGATGAGAAGTTACTGTTCAAATTTGTCTCCTGTTCGAAACTTGGCGAAGCCTGCTTCGCAGTGTCGAAGCCTGCTTCGGAGTCCCTTTGTCGAAGTCTAGCGAAGGTTGTCAAAGAAGTGCCGAAGGTTTGTTGAGTCTATCCTAGTTCAAGTGTGGTAGAGAGCAAAGTATGCTTCGAAGCGAAGTATGAAAGTATCGAGGTTTGCTTCGAACAGTGTACTTCGAAGCCTAAACTTCGATCAGAAAGCTTCGAACAAAGCTCATAGAAAAGAAACCTCCAAAAGAATAGCGAAGCTAAACACACAGCATCAAAACCAAATCGAAGCCTATACTCTACCTTCGAAGTTAGCTTGATCGAGGTATGACCATCGAAGTGGTAACCTTCGAACCGAGTACTTACTTCGAATAACAAGCTCTGAACCCACAAGCAATGACCCTCGAAGAAGATAGCAGCAGAAAGATCTCAGAGAATACACTTCGAGCGAAGTCTACCAGAGAGACATACTTCGAAGCTAACTTCGAAGCCTGTCGAAGTATGCTTCGCAAAAGAGCCAAAGTATGCCAGAACAAAAACCTTAGAACTGAGCACACTTCGAAGCAAGATTTATAGCTCGAGTTCGGAGTCAAAAGTGGTAGCGAAGCCTTAGAAGATGTCAGGTCGAAGCTTGCCTCACGGAGCTGAGGAACTTCGAACAAAAAAGAGGGCTTCGCCAGACACAGCCAGAGAAAGGACTTGGCCCTGTCTACTCGATCAAAAAGCTACGCAGGAAAAAGCAAGGCTAGAGTACTAGTGTACTGTTGCTACAGGGAGTAGGTACTACTTGCTACAAGCAAGAACTAGTACTCCTCACGTGAAGAACAGAAGCAACAGAGACACAATCTCTCAGGAATAAAATTGCTGCGCACAAATCAAAAAACTGCAGAGCTATTAACTAGATGCAGCACACAAACATCAGGAATAAAATCATCTGGACCAGAGAAAAATTCTGAGATGAACTCACAGGAAGCTTCCTAGCGGCGCACGCATGGACAGGAGAGAGAGAACGCAAGGAACAAAAATGACCCAATAGATTAAAAAGTGAATTCTGGAAGGGGTAACCTAACCCTAGGGATTGGGGCCCTATTTATAGGCTGTCCAATAGCTAGGAATATTCCACCAGCCCCTTAGGGTTTTTTACAGACGCTGAAATAAAAGGAAAAGACTAAACTGCCCTTAGGATATTTTTACAGACTCGACTGACTGACTGTGGGCCTAGGGACAAAATAGTAAACTCCTATTTACAGATGACTTATCCGGAAGCTAAGCTTTCGTAGCGACTACGGCTTCTCTTTTGGACAGTCCGACACAAGATCAGCGGTTGTCAGTTTTGCGCCGAAACTGACAAAGCCTCCACCGACTTTGCACTAGGTACCCGGATTGGGCCAGCCCGACTCCGCAGCTCTCTCAGCCCGGCAATCGCTCACCGCCCGTGTACCTGAGTCAATCCTGGTCAACAGCCCAGTGGGTCTTCTGCTGCTTCTGGCCCATGTACCTGGATTGGGCCAGCCCGACTTCGTAGCTTTCTCAGCCCGACAGTCGCTCGCCGCCTGTGTACCTGAGTCACACGTGGCCCATGACGCAACAGATCTCCTCTCTTCTTCTGTCCTCTTTGACTATCGTTGACAATGACTCTCTAATAATATCTGGAGAATTACGCTCAGCAACAAGCAACACTGTGAAAGTAGCGTGAATACAGATGTCCCAGATGTCCGAGCTTAGGCTCATGAGATAGGCTCGCATGCGAGTCTTCCAATAATTATAGCCATAAGCTTCCAAGGACGGTACCTTCCCAGGAGACGTCATGATCACTACTAGGTTTTAGAATCGGTTAAGGTATGGAAAAACTCTAACCAGGCTCTGATACCACTTGTAGGACCAAAAGTAGCGACCAGAGGGGGGTGAATGGGCGCCTAAAAATTCTTTCGAATCAATGGCCTGCTCCCAACACCCAACGCACCTCAAAAGACTTAGCAGGAAAGCGCAAACAGATCGACAAAGCCTAAAAGTATCTAGCCTATAATTGATCGGTGTTCTAGGCAAAGAAACACCAACACAGTGCTAATAGGCAGAATAACAAAGCATTTAAACCATGGGCAGATCAAGGTTCAACACAGCAAATTATCTGACTATACGTAAAACGAGATGAGAATTTACTGTTCAAAACTTGTCTCCTGTTTGAAACCTGATGAAGCCTTTGTGGTGCAAAGCCTGTGTAGTGTCGAAGCTGGCTTCGGAGTACACCGTGTCGAAGCTGGAGTAGCAACTGCCGAAGCCTGTCCGAAGTATGCAATACCGAAGGTTGTTGATGTGGAGCTGGAGTGTGTTTCGATGTTGTTGTGTGAAGGTATAAACAACAAAGCTAGTTCGGAGTGTTCGTGCGAAGCCTGCCTTTGTCGGAGCCTACGCTCTGAAGCCTACAGAATTCGAAGCCAAAGATAGGACTTCGAACCGTGCACTTCGAACAAGCAGTGTACAGAACAAGCTAGCGAAATCTGTTCTTGCTGACGAAGTATACTATGCGAAGTATACTTCGAACAATAAAAACTTCGAACAAGTGTAGAGAAAACTAGCGAGGTGTACTTAGCAGAACTTCGAAACAGGCACAACTCAGCGAAGTATGCTATACTGCAGCAAAATGCACTGCACCTTCGAAACGTTGCCAAAGTGCACTATGTAACCGAGGGTACTTCGCACAACCGAAGGTCACAAGCTAGAAATCCGATGGCAGACAGTGAAGCACCTACTAAAGATGTCGAACAAAACCTACACTTCGAAATAAACTACTTAGAAGTCCTGAACACAGATCTGAAAGCTCCGAAGTATGTTGACTTCGCTTACGAACCCCAAAATGAACACCAGTGAAGTCTGTTGTGTAGTGAAGGTCACACAGCTACTCTGAAGCAGAAGCCTTCGCTCAGCCAGAGAAATAAAATATGCGAAGCTTCGAAACACAACACCTGCGAAGCCTGTACTCCGAACAGAAAGGCTTCGAACGAAGAATTAACAGCAGAGTTCGAACCTTTGCAAAATCTTTCAAGAAACGTGCGAGCTCCTTTCCTCTCTCGATCAGAGCGCCATGTCAGGAAAAATATCAATAGAAAAACTTGGCTGTAGCTAAGAACAGAATAGCCTCCCGCACGATAGCTAGAAGTCTACAACTAAGCACGGGAAACAAGAAACTGTGCATGCAAAACGAGGCAACCAGGGAAAAGCTTCACAACGTGACGATTTGAGATCAGCCTGGAGAAATCAGAACTTGGATGGAGGCCTTCCTGAGGAGCCATGCTGAATAGCGTGGGCCTCATGGCTCCAGAAGTGATGAGTCATTGTCAATGATAGTCAAAGAGGACAAAAGAAGAAGAGATCTGCTGTTTCATGGGTCGCGTGTGACTCAGGTACACGGGCAGCGAGCGACTGTCGGGCAGAGGAGGCTGCGAAGTCGGGCTGGCCCAATCCGGGTACATGGGCCAGAAGCAGTAGAAGACCCACTAGGCTGTTGACCAGGGTTGACTCAGGTACACAGGCGGTGAGTGATTGCCGGGCTGAGAGGGCTGCGGAATCGGGCCGGCCCAATCCGGGTACCTGGTGCAAAGTCGGTGGAGGCTTTGTCAGTTTCGGCGCAAAACTGACAACCGTTGATCTTGTATTCGACTGTCCAGAAGAAAAGCCGTAGTCGCTACGAAAACTTAGCTTCCGGATAAGTCATCTGTATCTCTAGGCCCACAGTCAGTTAGTCGTGTCTGTAAAAATACCTAAGGGCAGTAGAGTCTTTTCCTTTATTCTTGCGTCTGTAAAAACCCTAAGGGGCTGGTAGAATATTCCTAGTGTTGGGCAGCCTATAAATAGGGCCCCAATCCCTAGGGTTTGGATTACCCTTCTAGAAATCACTTTTTCCATCATTCCTTGGGTCACTTCTGTTCCTGCGCTCTCTCTCTTCTATTCCTGGTTGTGTGCGCTGCCAGAGATTTGTTTTCCTGCATGCGTTCATTTTGTTCTTCATTAACGCAGTAAGATTTTGTTCTCTGTTGTGAGCGTGGCGTGCATTGTGTGATTATGGATCTGTAGCAATCATTTCATTCGCAGTGATTTTATTCCCTGTTGTGAAGGCTTCGAATTGCTTCTGTTCTCTCCTGTTCTTCACGAAGAGTGTACTAGTTCCTACTGTTTGCAAGTACTACTACTACTATAGCAACAGTACACTAGTGCCAGCTTTTTGATTTTCTTGCGCAACTTTTTAATCGAAGTTGACAGGCCCTAGCAACTTTTCTGTCTGTTTCCTAGCGAAGCCATCCTCTTTGTTCGAAGCCCCTCAGCTCCGTGAGGCAGGCTTCGATCTGAGATACTCAAAGGCTTCGTTGGAACTTCGAACTTCATTCTGTGTCCTGAGTTGCTAGTTGCGGAGTACTTTTCGAACGGACAGCGTCGCATACTTCGAACGACAGTGCGAAGGTACTCAGCCTCGAGCTCTTCGAAGTCCACACTTCGATAGGTTTCGAAGTTGGCTTCGAAGCTTGTCGTTCTGTTAGGCTTCGCTTTGGTTTCTTTGTCTCGTGTCAGCCTTCGCTTCTCTTTTCGAAGGTAGAGTGTAGGCTTCGAATTTGGTGCCCTGTCGTGTGACAGGCTTCGCTTCTTTGATTCGAAGGTTGTCCGTCTGTTGTGTTCGAAGTTTTTCTGTTCGAAGGTTTGGCTTCAAAGTACTTAGTTCAAAGCTGTGTTCGAAGTCTTGCCTTCGAAGTACTTACTTCGAAGCAGGCTCCGATTTTCTCATACTTCGCTTCGAAGCATACTTCGATTCTTACCTTCGGCATTTTCACAACACCTTTGACTTACTTTGATTCCTGTCACCTCCGAACTAGACTTCGCTCAGCGAAGTAGACCTCGACCTCCGAAGCAGGCTTCGATCTGCGAAGCAGGCTTCGCCGAGATTCGAACAGGAGACAGATTTGAACAGGTAACTTCTCTTATCTCTCATAGTGCACCGAGGTTGCTTTACTGAGAAGTTTGACTTGCCTAGTCTTGCATATACTATTTATCTTCCTATTAGCACTGCCTTGATAGTACTCTGTTTGTCATCAGCTGCTTCTAGGCTAGATACCTTTAGACTTAGGCTATCTGTTTATTTTCTGCTACTTAATCTTTTGAGGTGCGTTGGGTATTGGGAACAGGCCATTGATTCGAAAGAATTTCTAAGGCACCCATTCACCCCCCTCTGGTCGCTACTTTCGGTCCTACACTTCCAAACAACAAATCGAAGAGAAACAACAAGAACATGAGATGAACAGGAACACAGAAACTTGTTGGCGGCGCACACAGGAGAATGAACAGAATAAAGCCAAAAGTGACCCAAACTTTAGTGAAAGTAAACTTGATTTCAGAATGGGTAACCCTAACCCTAGGGATTGGGGCCCTATTTATAGGCAGCCCAATAGCCTAGGAATATTCCAACAGACCCTTAGGGTTTTTTACACACGCTGAAATAAAAGGAAAATACCAAACTGCCCTTAGGATATTTTTACAGACTCGACTGACTGACTGTGGGCCTAAGGACAAAATAGTAAACTCCTATTTACAAATAACTTATCCAAAAGCGGAGCTTTCGTAGCGACTACGGCTTCACTTCAGGACGGTCTGATACAAGATCTGCGGTCATCAGTTTTGCACCGAAACTGACAAAGCGTCCACCGACTTTGCACTAGGTACCCGGATTGGGCCGGCCTGATTCCACAGCTCTCTCAGCCCGGCAATCACTCACCGCCCGTGTACCTGAGTCAATACTGGTAAACAGCCCAGTGGATCCTCTGCTGCTCCTAGCCCATGTACTCGGATTGGGCCAGCCCGACTTCACGGCCCCTCTGCCCGACAGTCGCTCGCTGCCCGTGTACCTGAGTCACACGTAGCCTAGACGCAACAGGTCTTCTCCTCTATTCAGTCCTCTTTAACTACCATTGACAATGACTCATCACATTCTGTAGCCATGAGGCCCACGCTCTTCAGCATGGCTCCTCAGAGGTCCCGAGGGCCATAAACCCTAGGAATCCAAGAGGTCCCAATGCTGCCACCGTCGATGCCACGGCCGCTGCAGCCGCCTGCTGCTGGACCAGAGAGGAGCTCGAAGCGGGCACCTTGGTGCTTGTCTTTGCCATTTGCACAATTGTTTTTTGAAGAAGATGAAAGGTTTCTTGATAACGGGGCATGCCCTCTCCCTTTTATAAGAGGTCGGTGGCTTACATCGCAAGTACTGAAGGTAATGGTTGTTTCCACTTAGAAGATGAAAGACCCCATAACTGAGAAGTGGGGCCGCCAGCAAAAAATGTCTGAACTCAAGATCTCGGGATATTCACGACGGTTGGTATCCCGAGGGAGTAACTCCCCATCAGGAACGACGATCGGTTGCCCGAGGCGGTTTATGCCTTTATTAAGATGGATGTTTGTTGAAACGACACAGCTAACGGCTCTCCGAAGCCATAAAATGAGGGCTTCTTTTCGATGTACCTCCCTTGGCGTTCGAAGCCACTTCAAACTATATGTAAGTACCTTCGACTTTTTAGGTTCGAGAGCATAAAATTATTTATTGTGTATACTGCCTCCCCATCATGTAGGGTATTCAGAGAAGGTCTATTCGAGGGGCTACTGTTGGGGGGAAATAATCCTGACCAGGTTTGATTCTCTGAAGGCATATTCCAAAGGATGGGAAATGCGAAACCTCCAGATATCACCACTACGCTCTGAGAGGAAGAACTCAAAACTCTCGGGTTAAGATCAAAGCATGTGTGTGACTTCGATGTGGGCTTCGACTTCGAGGCATGTGGCCTTCGTATAAGCCCCATTACCAAGGTATACCCGGGTCCCTCTACTACAAAGGGGTGCCACCAAAAGGACAAGACGTCTGCTTTATCCAAGTGTTCACATGACATTTGTTCATTTTACCCCTACAAAGCCTTGAGAATAGTTATTGGGGGAAAATATTCCATCTTTAGGGTTATTGCAGTAACAAGACAAAGGTTGGTAATTAAGTCCAAGATTTCCAGCATATGACTCTGGGGATGCACGGAGTCATGTTCGAAGTATGATGACAGACTTGACTTCGAAGTATATCTTCGAACTTGAACTCTTCCGAGAACTTCCTTGCCAGCTAAGATGGAAGACTTATCTTCTTTCTCATTATATTAGTCTTTTACCATTTTAGCCCTATTAAGGGTACCGAATAGTTTCCACTATGTCGGTTGTAATAGAGGGGTAAAAGGGTCTTTTCCTTAATGTTTGAGTCTATAAATACCCCCCGTTTTACCCTGTAATAGGGACCGAATACCAGTTATTCAATACATACTTTCGAACAATTCTAAGTTATTATCCTTTCGAAGGCTTGGAATAGTTTCCTTCGCAAACACTTCTGTTGTTAGTTTCTAATCCTCAGAAACCTGTTAGCGTAATCTTTTACGCCAACAGTTGGCGCCGTCCGTGGGGAACCTAGATCAAAAAACTTCGTTCTCTACCAACTTCTCTCACCATGCCTCCTAAGCGGAGTGCAACAGGTAATCCTGTTCGGAGGTCCCCTCGGACCTCCAGAGTAAGATCTTCAGATAGAGTTGAGGTCGGAGGACCTTCGATGTTTCCTCCACCTCAAACTCCGGAAGGGATTCCCCTTCCCGGAGCATACGGAGTTCCTCCGCCAACTCCATCTATACTTCGGCCAGCCGGAGTCCCTCTTCCACCTCAAGTTCCACTTCGAACTGATCCCTACAGTTCTCAAGACCCGGAAGATCCTTCCGGAGGAGATGAAGACAGTCTTGGTGATTTGGCCGCTCAAATGGCCAGTCTCCAAGCCGAAGTTGCAAGGTGGCGGCAAGAAGCCGCGAATAGGCTTCGCTCTCAAGTCACCCCGACCATTCCCGAAGTGCCCGAAGACGACGAGGTTATTTATCCCGAAGCCCCAGAGAATGCTTCCTTCGATACCGAGTCTCCGCTGCATCCCGAGTTGCAGAAAGTACGCTTCGACCCTAACTTCAAAACTTTGAAGCTTTGCAAGTATGCCGGAGATGAATATCCTGGAGAATTTGTCCGTTCTTATGCTCTAGCAATTGAAGCCAGTGGGGGAGTGCGGGACACTATGGCAAAATGCTTTCCCCTAGCTCTTCAAGGAGTGGCATTGCGGTGGTTCTGGTCTCTGAAGCCAGGATCAATTAATTCATGGGGGCAGCTGAAGAAGAAGTTCGTAAGCAATTTCCAAGGCACCTTCGTGCCCCCAATGTCAACAGGAAGGCTTTTCCAGGTGAAGCAGCTCCCTGGAGAGACATTGAGACAATATTTCAAGCGCTTCGCTCATACGAAGTCGCAGATTCGAGGGTTAACTACGTCTTCAGTAGTTGACGCAGCTCGAGAGGGAGTCATTCATCCAGGCCTCCTTGATAAACTTCACCGGAAAAGCATATCTTCTGTTTCTCAGTTGATGTCATATTTCGAAGAGTATGCAAGGTCAGAAGAAGGATGGCTTCGAAGAACTGCTGCAACCCCTTCGATACTGTAAGAAGTAAAATTAGAAGTAAAAACTTCAGCACAGCCGCAAGGGCCTAGCTTCGAAGTTCAGCATGACAGGCGTAGGGGCTAAAGCATCCTCGTTCAGAAGTTCTGAACATTGCACCCCCGCAGAAGTTTGCCCAAAGAGCTCCGCAACCCTCAGGAAGCAAGACCAGCGGTTGGAGGCCGCCAGGGAAACCAGCTGGCAAGGGTCAGACCTTTTTCTACTGTATTCATGGTGAAAACCGAAGTCACACAATTGATGCGTGCAAGGCTATACTTACCTTGAGAGGAGAATATCTGGAAAGAACTTCGGGTTGAGGCACTACTGACCGAGTTCTAGCTGAAGTGCGACCGGAGCATGTCCAGGCTGTGGCACGGATAGAGAACTTCGATTCGGCAAGACGCCCTCCGGTGGGCAATATTATGCCACCTCTAAAGCAAGAAGAGGGGCAAGATCGAGGAAAAAGAGTAGTCCTCCCCATCTCCGGAGGAGGTACTCTCGGAAGTATGTCAAAGAGGCAGAGAAGAGAATATGTCAGAGAGGTGGGCCATATTGGAACCTCTTCATCTGCAGCTGCTATGCCCGAATGGTCCCATGTGCCAATATCTTTCTCTGCAGATGATGCAGTTGGTGTTAAATTCCCACATGCAGACCCACTTGTCATTACTGCTGACATAGCAGGAACTGAGGTTCGGAGAGTGCTAGTTGACGGAGGGAGTTCGGCGGATATTATTTTTGTCCAAGCTTTTGATCAACTCTGCATCTCCAGAAAGCATCTTCTCCCAGCGGCCCGTCCTTTGCAAGGATTTGCAGGACCCCCTCTTGATGCCCTCGGCCAAATTGGCCTGGAAGTTACTTTCGGAGAAGGGCCAATGGCCAGGACAGAGGAAGTGATCTTTGATGTTGTAGATGCTCCATATGCATATAATGTCATCTTCGGAAGAGGCATGTTAAATCAATTCGGAGCTGTGGCACATCATAATTACTTATGTATGAAGGTGCCCACACAAGCAGGAGTGCTCACTGTTTTCGGAGATCAGGCCATCGCACGAAGAGCAGAGTATGGTCATGGCCCTCCTCTTGACCCGAGACAGGTGAATAGTGTGCAAGATGATCCGGAGAATTTTTCTGCTCCTAGCGAATCCTCGAAAAGATCCTTCCCAAGACCAAGTCTTGAAGGAGAGATTGCAATGAAGGTTATTGTCAAAGATGGCAAGGAATATTTATTTCAATTTGGTAAAGACTTGCCTCCAGAAGTTGTTGCCTCCTTAGAAAAAGTAGTTGAGGAAAATTTGGATGTCTTTGCTTGGTCTGATGACACTACAACAAAACAGGCAACTTCCGTCGGCCAAAGCCGACGGAAGTTAGCCCTTTCCCGACGGAAGAAGGCAACTTCCGTCGGCAAAACGCTATCTTCCGTCGGCCTTTGGCCGACGGAAGCGCGGCGACGGAAGTTAGCTAACTTCCGTCGGCGGCCGACGGAAGTTAGCTAACTTCCGTCGGCTTCACGTGGCCGACGGAAGTTAGCCCCGAACTCTGCCACGTCAGCAGAGGGGACGCTAACTTCCATCGGCCAGCCTGGCCGACGGAAGTTAGGGGCAGCTAACTTCCGTCGGCCATGGCCATAGCCGACGGAAGTTATCCTTTCTGCCCACGTGGCCGAAACCAGCTAACTTCCGTCGGCTATGGTCAAAGCCGACGGAAGTTACCTGGTATTTTTTTTTTATTTTTTCCTGGTTCCCCTACTCACACTCACATCCAACCACAATTTCACATACATTCACAATACACATCCAAAATCACAATACACATCCAAAATCACATTCAAACTTCACATCTCACATCCAAAATCACATCTCACATCCAAAACTTCACACATCACATCCAAAATCTCATAACACAACTTAATTCACAATCAAAGTCACAATACACATCCGCATTCACATATACCATCCAAATTCACATACAAAGTCACATAACATATCGAGATTCAATCTAGGTTCATTATACACATACATACTCACTGATCGCCCACATTTGGGTCGTGGGCGCCGCCGCTGCCTCCTGCTTCGTCCACATTTGCCCCGGAGGCTCCATCCTGGCCAGGCGTACGGAAACACTGAAGAAATAGACAAAATTAGAAACGAACTCAACTACCCTTCTAAACGCTAACTTAAGTGTTTAGGAGGTACCTCAGGTGATGTAGGAGATAGTGGTGGTGGCGGGGGAGGTAGTGGTTGGAAAATTGACATGTCAAATCCACTGTTTTGCTGGGCTAGTTGCTACACATGTTGTAATGTAATCAGTTAGTTCTAAACCTATTTCTGAATACTTTTGAACTGCAACACTCTAAAGTAAGCTTACTTGGATCATCGCCTGCTGTTGTGCTAAGCAGGCGGTATAGTACTCTTGTTGTTTCTTGTAGTGCTCGTCGCGCCGCCTCATGTCCTCCCTCATCCGAACCATCTCCGGGGTTTCTTCTGAGCGACGACGGCTGGAGCCAACTCCGACGGAGCTCTGCGACGACTGAGCTGACTTCTGAGCTCTCACCGCTCTCGAGTCAATAACTCCATTGAACATGGAGTACCTGCAACATTAACAGGGGTTAGTTACCATCACAATACCATACACAAAACATTAATAAAAACATTGTCTCACCGTCCATGGCTTTTGCCACCTCCGCTGGAGTACACGGCCATTTGGTCCACAGGTTCTCTCCGCCAATCATAGTCCTCTCCATGGAGTCGAACCATGTGTTCACCATACTGCGCCTGCAAAAAACATGTCCGATTAGCTAGACGCAGAAAAATGAAATTACGTCAACTCTTAATAACATCTCACCAAATGGTCCGTGGCTGTCTGGCTACACAAGACATCTGGCTGTGCCGGATCGCTTCCTTTGTGACCAGAGGTATACACCTCTATGTCACTTGGCACGTTGCCAGATTTAGCTTCCTGTGCATTAAAATGAGTTAGTCGCATTACAATGTATCTATAGCTAGAGAGTGACAGATCGGTCTTACCAAGCGTTTAGCGTGGCGAATATGTCCGTCGGCACCATATCTGTGCTTCGGATCCGTCCCGCGGCATTGTCTTTTCTGCTCGGAAGTCTTCTTAAATGCGGCTGAAGACCAAATCTTGCAGAATTCAAAATAGGCGTCATCGCGGTTTGCCAACCACGGAATCCTCACCTGAACAGAGATGCTATTTGTATTATATGACAACAAATCTCAACAATCGAAGAGGTAAAAAGTTAGAATTGTTTACCGAACGGTATTCTTCTTCAGTCAAATAGACTGACGATGAGCCCGTCGCCTTGCTCATTCGTTGCCCTAGCTTCTCCTTGTAGTAAGCATTGTTCGCTTGAATGCGGGCATACGAAATGGCGTCCTTCACCACCTTATGCGCATTGTTGTTGAAGACTACAAGCGCATGGTTATGGTGATTGCCGACTTCTGGCAAGCAAAAGCGTAACTGCAAAAATAATGATTAGTACAGTGTTGTAACTCGAAAATTCTAAAAGAAAATTGAAAAAAACACTTGCATACCCAGAAGTCATGAGACACCGCCCCCTGAGCAGTTCCGTGGCGCCCGTCAGGAGCGAACCGGTACTGGTCCCATGTCTGGCATAGAACCCGCTCACCGGTCGGCATTGTCAGCATCCCTGGGTAGTGCAGACGGCACAGGTTACCCAATATCTGGTTAACCTGTCTGACCCTCGAAGTGCCGTCGAACCGAGAGTCAATCCAAGATCTAGAAATACATAATAAATAAAGTTAATTAGTTTAGTGAAAGAAATTTTTTGAAAACAAAAGCAAAACAACAGAAGAGTATTACACTTACCCGTCACCAACAGGCGTAATCTCGATCTTGGCTCCACCGGAAGAGACTACTGGTGGAGCGACCAAGTGACTCGTCCTGAAAGTTACCGAGGACCCGCCGACAGCCTCATCACCTTCCTCCTGAACCGCACCCTCCGGGAGATCCCCCTGCCCCGCACCCTCTGGGTCATCCCCCTGCCCCACACCCTCTGGGTCATCCCTCTGTGCCGCACACTCTGGGACATCCCCCTCTTGCCCGCCACCCACCGGCCGATCATCCTCATGACCCGCACTCTCCAAGTGTTCTTCCTCCTACAAAACAGTATTGAAACAATTAGTAATAGTTTATAACTGGCATAAAAAACAATCTGAAAGTTACCTCCTCATCTAGTTGAAATGCAATAGGCCGACCAATTAATGTCGGATCTATGCATCTCAGGAGCTGCTCTTGACGATGTCTGTTTGAAGAAGAGGAACTACCCTGGAATAGGGTGTCCTCCTGACTCGTCGGTGTACTCGCCGGAGTACTCGCCGATGAACTCCCCAAGCGGAAGAGCTTCCTCGTGACACTCTTCATCTTTTTCGACATCCTGTTCAAAATAAGCACAAACAAGCATTTATTAGTAAAGAAGGTTTGTACATATGAAAAAACATGTAATATGAAGTATATTGCATATCCATGTATCAAAACAATTACTTGTCAATTATCATCAAAATCAGGATCAATTTGTCCTTTTCTCCCCAAAGCACGCCATGTTACTTTTTTCTTCTTATGTTGGTGTTTCCTTTTCTCGGGAACTGCCACATCATTAGAATCGCCGAGAAAAGAATCTGTCGACGATTCTGACTCTACATTAAACGAAGTCGGCAATTCATCATCTTGATAAACCTCATCGACCTCTTCAACCTCGAATTGATAAGCGTCATCACTAGGGGTGTGTAGACGTTCCCGAGGATTCACTTTGTAGACTACCCACCAAGCACTTAGTTTTTCACATGGGTAGGGCATATAATACACCTGCTCGACTTGATGAGCAAGGACAAAATTGTCGCAACTAGATAATCATTCCGCGTGTTTGACTTCAACCATCCCAAATTGGTTTTCACGAGTACCATGTTTAGGGTCGAACCAATCACAATCGAAGAAGACTACTTTAATCTCCTTATTCCCGGCAAATTTGTACTCGATTATATTTTTGATGATTCCATAATACATAGTTTCGTGTCCTTGTCCATCAACGACCCTTGTAACAACACCAGTATTAGTTGTTGCCGCTAGAGGTCGATATGCTTCAAATATAGTTGAACGGAAGCGGAAACCATTAACATCGTAGCGACCGTAACTTTTGGCACTAATACTCCCGTAAGAGAGCTGTCGCAAGTCTATATGTACATTGTCAGCGAGCACGCACTGCAAATCATAAGAGATTATAAGATAATTAACCCAGTAGAGTAAAATAATACGTGTCAGAAAAGGTAAGGATTTACATGTTCTCTGAACCAAGTGAGAAAACTAGGCCCGCCATTTACTCCTTCTCGACGCAATTTATCTAATTGCTTCTCCGTTGGTTGACGACCAGATGGCAAGTATTTTGAATCAAACATACTGTCAATGTAACGAATAGGTAAACAAACGGGTATAAAATTTGGACGTAAAATATAAAACTAAAACAAATCACTTACGCGAAATATTGTTCCATCTCTTCCATATTTGAGTACATGTAGAGCAAGGCATTTGTTCGTTCTTCCTGAGTTACATAATATGTCGTGGAAACACCAACAGTTATGCCCTTCCACCCAAATATTTGGAGATCACTACAAGGATGGTCTTCATCCATATGGTACCGTGTAGCAGGTGTGTTGACATTGTGATGCTCAGCGAAGTATACACTAGTGAAGTATGCTATCTCTTTCAATTTAAATTCTTCTGCGATGCAACCTTCAACTCTGGCCTTATTACCAACCATCGCTCTAAGCTTCTTTAGGGACCTTTCAATATGATACATCCACCTATATTGCACAGGGCCACCTACCTTAGCTTCATATGGCAGATGAACCAGTAAATGTTGCATTGGATTGAAGAACCCTGGAGGGAATATTTTTTCCAGTTTACATAAAAGCACTGGGATCTCTTTCTCTAGCATCTCCATCATATCTTTCTTAATTTCTTTCGCACAAAGTTGTCTATAAAAATGGCTCAGCTCAGCTAACGCCTTCCACACATCATCATTCAGGTACCCACGAAACATTACAGGAAGGAGTCTTTCCATTATTATGTGGTAATCGTGACTTTTCAATCCATTTAATTTCCCTGTCTTCAAGTTCACAGCTCTTCTAAATCCTGCGGCGTAACCATCTGGGAATTTCAAATTTTTCAACCACCTCATTACTTGTTTTTTTTCTTTAGGTTTTAAACAAAATGGGGCACGTGGCTTGCCACCACTATTCGTCAACTCAAGGGTTGGTCGATTACAAATCTCAGCTAAATCTCTTCTCGCCTTTACATTATCTTTTGTCCTGTCAGTAAAATCCATACATGTACTTATAATGCTTTCACCAACATTACGTTCCTGATGCATAACGTCAATGTTGTGCATCAGAATTAGTGATTTGACGTACGGCAGTTCCCATAAACCACATATGTGGGTCCAATTATGTTCGGTTCCGAATCCTACAAATCCATCCTCATTTTCATTAAGGACCAACTCATTCAGCATATCAGCGATTTCTGTACTATTTAAACGCCTTGGTGGTCCCTTTACAACAATGTTGTCCTTCTTGAAATTGTTCCTCTGTAACCTAAATGGGTGATTCATGGGCAAAAAGCATCTATGGCAATCAAAGTAACAAATCTTTCCCCCGAAGTTCAGACGGAAACAATCTGTGTCCTTCGCACATATCGGGCATGTCAACCTTCCATGACAACTCCAACCAGAAAAAATATCGTATGCCGGAAAATCGTGGACCGACCACAGATACGCAACTCGAAGATTGAATTTTTGTTTCTGGTCATAGTCATATGCTTCAACTCCTTTCCACAATTGTTTTAACTCTTCAATTAAGGGCTTCAACATCACGTTTAGTCGTGTTCCGGGATGATCTGGACCGGGTATAATGAGACACAGGAACATAAATTCATATTTCATACAAAATGAAGGTGGAAGGTTGTATGGAATAGCAAACACGGGCCAACAAGAGTACGACGATGCCGTTACATTGAAAGGCGTGAATCCATCAGTTGCCAACCCGATGCGAACATTCCTTGCATCACTAGCAAAGTCTGCATCAAAATCATCTAGAGCCTTCCATGCCGCACCATCAGATGGGTGCACCATTACTTGATTATTCTCACGTACACCTTCTTTATGCCATCGCATATGTCTAGCGGTTTTCTTTGAGAGAAACAATCGTTTCACCCGAGGTGTAAGAGGCATGTAACGAAGGTTATGTTACTGAAATCTCATTCGGACTCAGGACTCATCATAAAACCACGCTCTGTCGCCCACTCTGAGGCTGTCCAAAAAGGGACAATTTCGGACCTGCACATCTCACACGCATGACACGTGTGAGACATGTTGGTCCGAAACGGGTGACGCATAGGTTTCGTTACACTATCTACGTTGTTGTCAAATAAAAAATTGGATACGAAAAGAAATATATATAATAAAGTATATATATATACAAGCATAAGTATTCACAAGCATAAGCATACATACAACATCACAATCAACAAAATCATAATATGT